>CM023359.1:25590364-25601824 GCA_013282895.1 Eriosoma lanigerum
TTATTCTCAAATTATTACTTTATTCAAATTTATTTTCAATATATTCACTTTGTTTCTCAATTTATTCAATATAATCTCTTTATTTCTCAATATTTTCACTTTATTTTCATTAACTCATTTATAAATTTCGATGGAGTAGCTAATTCCAAAGGAAACGACTGTATTTTTATAATTAACCTTTTTTTTATACTCATAAAATTCCCAATTACTTCAATGTAATATTTTAAAAATACTCAATACATATATAATAATAATCAATACCCAAAATTCAATAATATGCCCATATATGTGTAAAAGTACATCAAAAGTCCTATCTGACTTAATAATTCAAAAAAATAATCTTACAACAAGGCGAAGTTGGACGATCCGTGAGACATTCTAATTTGATTGATTTGTTGATTGTAGTTGACGCGTTCACAGGTTCTTTTCCTTGGAGTTGCGAAAATGGAAGTATTGGCCAAATTGTTCCTTTTCGACTGTGTTCCGTGGTGGTTACCTCCGTAGAATTGAATCCAATTTAATTTTATTACGAATAAATTTAATTATTGTAAATAAAAGTAATTTTTGATGATCCAGTTAATTTTGGATCCTACCGCCTGCGCCAATTTTGTGTTGCATGCCAACCCTGATCAACTTGATCCGTATTAGAATGAATAAAGTTAACTCAAAGATTTTAACAATATACTATTTATTCAATTTTAATTTACTCAGAGAAACAAAGTTATAATAAAGTACAAATATCTGACGTATTACGACTCGTTCTTGTGTAGTCGTCTGTGGTGGTGTTCAGTACGTTGCTTCCAGTCGTCTGTGATGTTGTCAGTACGTCGATGCCCAGTCGTCTGTTTTGGCTTGGTGTTTGGCTCCCTTATATAATACTTCCTGTTGTTGTTTTCATGGAATGTATCTGTTCTTATCTGCCTTCCTGTGGTTGTTTTCATGGGATGTATCTGTTCCTATTTGCCTTCCGTTGTAATTATAATTCGTAGAAAACAGATTGTCCTTCTCGTATTCGAATAGATAGTTAATATCATTTACATTAATCACTTCGTGGGAGCTTATAATAACTTGTTGGTCAGCCTATTCTCGATATTCTATCGTTAACAATTATTACTGTGTGACTTTTTATACATATAATCCTATGATATCACAATTGTGGTTATCCTATTTCCTAGTTTGTTTATCAATAGTATATTATTCTAACGGAAATACTTATGGTTAAATTATTATTAAATTAAATACAATTTATTTAAAAATATACTGTTTTTTAAAGTGTGGTGGCTTGGTAAAGGATCTAGATCCGTAACAGATCATAGTCCAAAGAAGTCAGAGAAAAAACAACTAATGCAGTTGTAATTAATATATATTTATTATTTGTTTGTTATTTTTAAAATTCAATTTAATAAAATATTTGTTTATGTTAATGTTTTAGATGAATTTTACCGTAAAAAATATATACTTAAATAACAAAATAATAATATTAAAACACAATAAGTTGTATGAAGCTTACACCGAAGAGACATATACATTTTAAATTAATAATTTTGGTCATTTGGTGTGTAGATTGATATTTATAAATTATGACTAAATAATTACGAGATTATGTTTGAACAAATAAATTAATTACTATTTGCAAATCAAAATAAATTTATGGTATTATTAAAATAATACTTTTTTTTTATATTCGTTATATTTCGTTTTCTTATTATTATTTTTGTAATTTGAAACAAAACCAAATTAGGCAGTTGTATATCCGGTGGGAGGGGGGGGGGGAGGGAGCAATCGGATGGATCGATCAGAAAAATCGAATTTCACATATGGACATTTTGCTGAATGTATACCTATATAACAAGCACTACACAAAAAATTATAGCTCGTTATCTTGGATTGCCTCCCCCTTCTGTTACCATGACCTGGATCCGCCCCTGGTAAATCCTGTAGATAGATAAAAATGTAAAATCGTAAATGTGTAATAAATATTGTACTGTTATTTAGGTATTTTGGTGTTCATGGTAGAAATTTAAAAGCATGTACAATTTTAGCCCCTAACCCCTAAAAATTATTGTAATTTTCCGTTAATGCATTTATGTATGAATAAAATATACATTTGTATAACTATTATTAATATTTAGATCTGATTACGATAATAACACATACAATTTTATAAAATTCAAATAATTACGCCCGCGTTATAAATATTACCATAATCCCGGTCATGATTGCGATAAAATACAATCGCGTTATTTGGTCAGAGGTCACACTGCATATGTCGATATCTATTGTTCTATGTTCAACAGCTGGATTAATTTGGCCACGAATGGTGGCAGCTTATCTATTCTGCGAAAGTGAAAAGCTTCAAAAAATTAGTGATAAGAAGTTTAGGTAGTTTGCGTACACGTTCTGAAACGTAAACAAACGACCTCAACTCATTGTTTCTTGTGTTCCACATAAATATCAATTATTGTTGATGGCCTAATCCATGTTTTTATTATTTATGGAGTAAATCATTGTTGTAGATGTATCTTAAACAGTGGAGTAAAATTTAAGATAATATTAATATTTTATTATCTGAGTAACCTATTAGAGAAATACTGAAAAAGCGAGTACACACACAATAATCGAAGACGACTGACGAGGTAAACTCACCACTTCACCTCTTCACCGTTCCAGAATAACAATCATGATAACAATAATAACAACATTAACTTAACATCTGTTCGTAATTTTCTGGCGGGGAGTGGTGGTGATCTGATTAAATAAAACTTATAAAACTGTATTGACAGAATATTATCGAATTATTGAATATTATTACTACATTTAAAATTCGAAATTTGTATTTAAGTGTGTTGTGAACGATTTAAAAATAAATGTCCGAAACATTGTAATCAGCTGCCTTTGTCGTATATCGGTTTCTATTGTTTGTTCGTAACGGCCTAGAAAACGTCGTTTTGCATTTTACATATTAATGAATTATTAATATCTAATACCGTCGGTCTAAAACAAAAATTGTTGTTAGTCTTTTGTCTCGTCGTGTCAGTCAGCCGAGGTAATTTTATAGTGTTTTTATACTGTTTAATGTTTATAGCGTTTGCCTAAAACGAAAGTCAAACAGCGTCTCATAGATTTCCATGTCCTCCTAGATAATAATTCATTATTTTATTTTATTTTATTTTATTTATTTTATTAAATTGTCGTTATCAGCCATATTGTCATTATTAGTTTACTACCATTGTCCATAATTCATTTTCATTGTCCATTATCAATATAATATAATATTGTCTAACAAGAGCTCTTTGTATTCGATAACTCCCCTCTCCCACCTTTCACCCCTATGAATCATAACCATTTATTATATAAGAACTACGCAGTACGTTCCGCCGATCACACGCCAATTAACGTTTCGACGTTATTTTACCATTTGACTACGCAGAAACACGTACGCGTTTTCAGTATACGCCGAGACGCTGTGATATAGATTTAGTTTTTAAAAGTTTACAATAATATTATTTGGAAAAAAAAAATACCTTCATATTGCATTACACGTCGTCATGTAAGTTAATTATTAATTTCATTTCATTTAATTTGTCAAAACGTCATTCTCCTCCACCCGTTTTCTTTCGCAGTCGCTATTATTTCGGAACAAAGGCATTTTATATTGCGTTCTTTGTTTTTAGCTCACTATTTTGAAAACGTATTTCAATCCGGTTTGATTTTGATCAAAAAACGTTCCAATTTCTTTCTATTAACATTTTCTGACACTTTCAAAAGTTAAAAGTTTTTAATATTTTTATATGACTACATAATATTACTCTCATTAGAAATATCCACAAACGCACTTAGGAAATACAATTTGTGTTTTACAAATAAATTCACTTATGATAAATAATATTTTCCAAAAAAGTTTCTTAAGATTGTTTTCTTTTGAAAGCAATATTTGGTTTTCATCAACTTACCATTTTCTTTTTAAATTAATACATATATTTAATTATTAATTTGGAATAACTTTTTTTTTAATCTAATTATTAGATATATTAGAATAATGCTATTTATTACTAATCATAAAGTAAAATATTCATTATTCTGCCTATGAAATTTTAGATTAGAATTTAAATTGTAAAAATTAAAATACACTTAGTATCTATCAGAGTACAAAAGTTATGTGAAATTAGAGATTGGAGAATATTTTGTATTTTAATAGGTGAAAACTTAATAGTTGGATTAGTACAACTCTATTGCTAGATAATATTTATTATCTAACATAAATTATTTTGTTTATTTTTCTACTGACATTTGTAAAATGTTTAGTCAATCAATTTATATATACATTATTATTAATAAATTTATATTTAAATTGTTTTCGAATCAAACGTTTATTTAAAATTATTTTTTCAATACACATTGGAAAATAATTAGTTAGATGTATAATATTATGCAATTTTAATTATTTTATTTTTGTTTTTAGAAACATGAAGATAGTAATTATCTTAGGTTTCATAGCTTTTGCTATTGGTACTGCAAACTCAATAAACCCAAGTGAAGTTTTTGAAGAAGAATGGAATTTATTTAAAGTATGTTCATAGTCCAATGAAGTCTGAGAAAATATAATTAATATAGTTGTAACTAACCTATATTTTTTATTTGTTTTAATTTAATAGATTCAATTTAATAAAATATATGAAGATGTTAAAGATGAATTATTCCGTAAAAAAGTATACTTAGATAACAAAATGAAAATTGCTAAACACAATAAGTTGTACGAAGCTGGCGAAGAGACATATGCATTAGAAATGAATCATTTTGGTGATTTGGTATGTAAATTGATATTTATAACTAATTATATCTATTTTTGTTTTTAATTGTTATTAATTTTAAAATATTTTAGATGCAACATGAATTTGCTAAAACAATGAATGGATTTAAACGTAGTTTGGCTGGAGGCGATTCAAATTATACCGATGAAGATGCTGTGACTTTCTTAAAGTCCGATAATGTTGTAGTTCCAAAAGCAGTTGACTGGAGGAAGAAAGGATATGTAACTCCTATAAAAAATCAAGGACAATGTGGATCTTGCTGGTCTTTCAGTGCTGTAAGTTTCTATCAGAAGAATTTAAGTTTTAAAATATGTTTTATTCATCATCAATTTTATCTAATGTAAACATGTGTTCCCCTTGGGATTTAATTTATCTTTATAATTTACTATTCTTTCTTAATTTGATCTACTCTGTTTAAATATATAGATTATAAATTATTTATAACAACACAAATTTCTACAATATATATATTATTATAATGATTAATTTAAATCATCATTGTCTTATTAAATACATTTTAAGATATACTTTCTTGTTTAACTGCTTAAATAATAATAATACATTTCAGTATTTTGTAATTAAAAATTTAGCTATAAAAAAAGGATAGGAATAAAATTATCTGTAGTATTTACTTAACCAAAATTTAATTACTTTAAAATAAAAAATGATTTATTATATATAATTATATTCATTATCTAGAATAACATTATTTTATCATAACTTTAACACAATGATTGCTATAATGTAGGTATTTGTTCTAGGTTGATTTAATTTTAAATCATTATTTTTATAAATATAAAAACATAATCTGTTGATGGCAGTTATATATATATATATATATATATATATATATTCACTAATTTGATTTAGTTATAAGTATCTAAAATTTAATTTTCAAATCAAAGAATGTAGGTAAACCTTGTTAAGTATTTCAATATTGTTGAGTTGAATGAATAATATTGTTTTTAAAGTATCTTTAGGTACCAAAATTATTAATTATTGTATTGTTGTGTATTATATAATTATAAAATTAAAAACATGTTTTATAATAATTTTTATTTTAAAATATAGAAATAATAGAACTAATAGGAATAGTCTTTAGTTCATCGGTATTTTAAATGGATTTCCAAATTATTAATATTTATTTCTATGTTATAGACTGGAGCATTAGAAGGTCAACATTTCCGCAAGAGTGGTGTGTTAGTATCATTAAGTGAACAAAATTTGATTGATTGCTCTCGCAAATATGGTAATAATGGATGTGAAGGAGGTCTTATGGATCTTGCTTTTAAATACATCAAAGCTAACAAGGGAATCGACACGGAGAAGTCCTATCCTTATAAGGCTCAAGTAAAAAATTAATGCACTTCTTATTGTTTATTGTTTATTTATTTTTAAATATTTGCAGGATCTTAAGTGTCATTATGACCCTAGTAAATCTGGTGCTGTTGACAAAGGTTTTGTAGATATTCCTCAAGGAGATGAGGATGCACTCATGCATGCTTTAGCTACTATTGGGCCAGTGTCTGTTGCCATTGATGCTTCTTCAGAGAAATTCCAATTTTACAAAAAGGGCGTGTTCTATAACCCGAGTTGCAGCTCTACTGAGTTGGATCATGGTGTATTGGCTGTTGGTTTTGGTACCGATCAAAAGGGAGGAGATTACTGGATTGTTAAGAATTCATGGGGAAAAACTTGGGGTGATCAAGGTTATGTTTTGATGGCACGTAACAAAGACAACAACTGTGGAATTGCATCCAGTGCCAGTTATCCTTTAGTCTAAATAATAGGAATTTTGAACTATCAACTAAATTTTGTATGTACTTCTTAATATTTTTAGTACTAAATTCTTTATCGTACACTCTAAGAATTTATTATTTTCTATAATTCAATTCAATGATTTTAATTATTAATTAAAATTTTATGTTTGTAAACTTTTGATTTATTAACGATATGGTTTTGATGTCTATTAATACTTTACCTGTAATTTTGAAAGTTATTCAATTTATTAAGAGATATTTGTGTACTTCTTTATCATTAATTAGTGAGATAATATGTTTTAAGTTGATAATAGATAATAATAAAAAAACAATATATTTTTGTAAACATATTTATACAATAATTACTTATATTCGAGTTCCATACATTTGTAATCAATAGTTAAAATACCATAATGATTTATGAAAGTATATTAAAAAAACACTGAAATATAATTATGATTCTATAATTTAGTTTTAATGTAAGATGCCATTTATGATTAATTTCAATTATTCAAAAATTATTGTTAATATAATATAATGTCATGTTATTTATTATGATTAAAGTTCTATGTCTAGATCCAATTCTAGTTTTAGTTAGATTTAAGAAACTTAATTAAATTTAAGTAAAAACTTTGTAATCATTTATTTTAATATATTATTTGTGTTTAATATGTATTTTACTCATGCTGAATATTCATTTTATTTACACTTTTATAACTGAATGGGGGAAATTGAATATTATTGTCACATTTATTAGTGACCTGATAATTAATAATTATGATTAAAAATTATTTATAATAATTATAAAGACAATGTTATGAATTCAAAATATGATCTTATATTTACATAGAAGATGTATTTTAAAGTAAATATTAAGAACAATTTTCTGTTTGAAACATACATTGGTTGATAGTTTGATACCAAATAATCAGTGGTGTAGTGGTTTCAACCGGGGGTCACAACTTACTTAGAGATTGCTATTAAATATTGCGGGGTTGCTAAATATTATTGTAGGTACCTAAATTTTAACAATCAAAATATTTTCATATGATGATATTCAATTTTATTATTATAAAACAATGTTGTAGTTAGATATATATATAAATCTGTGAATCTGTCTTAAGCAGAAGCAGAACTTGGTAATAAGGGGCTTGCATGAAATTTTTCTGGTGGGGCCCCTTAGTTTAAATAAATAAAGTCTTACATTCTTACTTTGAAAAGTGTTTATTTCCCTATTTATATCAATATAACAGTTGTCAAAAATTATTTGAATAATTTTCTACCATAAAATGTATATTTGGGTAATTTAAAAAAAATTTACAATCTAAAAAAAAATAACTTCTTGTTTTCATGTTTGCAAAGCCATTTCTATTATTTTGTTTATGTTGTATATGTATTATGTTGGTAACATTATGTCATTGATAATATGTATATTGATAATGTGGCATACACAGTATGTAATACAGTTAGTTACACACACGACATACACGATAAGTTGTAATAAAAAGTAATAAAATAAAATTATATCCAAAGTTTCAATGTTATTTATTTATTTATTTAAGTATTGAAAACATATTAAAAGTAAAATATAAAACAGTTTATGTCTGGTTGAGAAGTTTTATTAAGAAGTTGATATTAATATTTTATAATTTTGTGTTATGAATACCTAAATTGTTTATAAATTTTCTAGCAAATTTACAAAATATAATACAAACATTTTTCAGTTGGTTTTTCAGTGGTTCAAAATTAGTAAATACCACCCACCCACCTACAAAAAAGTCAAACTACATAACCTTACTTAATTTTATAATTTTTTGACGATTATAATTTATACTAAAACTTGCTAAGAAATTTCAATGTTTTGATATGATTAGTACCGAATTGTAAATAACCAATCAAACAATTTAACATTAGAAATAAAAATATATAATTATGTATAAGTAATAATATCGTTTAAAATAATTTAAAAACTATTTTTAAAGAAGCTATTTTCAAAACTAGGTTTTTTTTTGTTTTGCTTAGTAATAATTTATTTTGAAGGCTCCCCTAGAATTTAACTCTAGATCCGCTACTGGTTAATACGTGACTATATTTTCATTATAAAGCTGTATATAAGTTAATCGTTAATACAGTTAATGCATGCTATTCAATCTTTGTTGTATGTATCTATTTGCTGCTGGCAATGACTCGGCTATCAAATTATCATTTTCATATTACCACCGGTAACCTAGACCAAGTCCACATCTATTAAAATGACACCCACCCCAAAATTATTGGTGGTTCAGTGTACCACAAAATGCATGATCAAGCCGCCTCTGCAATCGGGGTAACATTGATATCTTGTTTTTCGATTATTTAACACTTTTCCAATGCATTTTTTTACCGGTCCACCGAGATTTTTTCGATAACTCGTCAGGCCAATTCGGGCTTGCTTTGGCACTTTGATCATTATACTATAATTGATGTAGCCATATAATGCTGAATTTTTGAAGCCAACATGTTTAGAGAGCAACAGTTGTTTGTGCGCTCGCGCGTAATTCTGATTGGTTGAAATTATGCGCGCGTTGTATAAATACGTTACATATTATGTATGTTAATAATACAAAACATACATAATAAGTTTAATAACGTAAACATAATATTAATTTAGTATCATTTTGCGCATGCGCTATGACAACCAAAGGTACCACCAACACGGGCTTAGCTATGATGGATATGGCTCCATCCACCGGTATAACAATACGATCCAAACTCAAAATTAATTTTATCTGTAAATATAATACATTTTTGTTTTTTCGACGTACATATCCATGGCGTTTTTTTTCGCTCTCGTCGATGACGTAATACCGTTGTGCATCCGTGTGCATGTGCATTGTCGGTCTGCTCGTCTCTACCTGCAAAACGTACAGTGCGGTTCGTTTTCAATAATACATTTTGGCACATTTTATACGCGCGTTCTTGCCATGGTTTTCGCAACGAGATTTCGGGTTTTGTCGGTCCTGCTGTTCCCGGTCGTCGCGACGTTCGTCTCGCGGGACGACAAGTCCCCGGACCGTCTTGGCGAACGTCGCGACGCCGACGGGTATTGCGACGGCGAAACGCAGATGAGTCTGGACAACTATTACGGGTGCATGTTGCACTTTGTGGAACGTTTCGACGCCGCGGTGGCGGCGGGACGTTACGATTATTTGAACGCGGTGCGCAAGAACGTGGAGTGTTCGCGGCGCGAGTTGTTAGGGCGGCGGGACGTGCTGCCGGCCGTCCGTCGGCTGGTGTACGACACCACAAATATGTACCTGCAACGTGTCGGCCTCGCGGTGTACGGTCACGAGACGGTGGACGAGCGAAAAACGTCCACGACCGAAAATTCCGCCGCCGGTTTCTCCGTTTCGCGTTTACAGTTTGTCACTGTCGCGTATCTTACAACTAAATATTGTCCGTCACTCGCAACGAGCCACTAAGATTCCTCATTCTCACGGTAAACGTACAAAAATTAACTTATAATATTAGCAATATTAGCAATATTTCCGCCGACGCTGCTCATCGCGGATATACCTTCGATTATATTAATCTAGTTCCGTTCCGAACAAAATTCTGTGGTTTTACAATGATGTGTGCAAATCTTTTTTCCATTTCGGGTAGAAACAATGGTCGGATCAGTAAATTTGGACTCGAAAACTCTGTTCTTTCCGGTTCCGTTTAAATGTAGAAAAATAATATTTCAGTACCTAAACCGTTGGCAAAATTAAGAAAAGGGGTTTGGATTGCCTCCTCACATTTTTCAGTAGCCCTCTCAATATTTTAAATTAAATTAACTTGAATCAGTTTGATTATTTAATTGGTTAAAAGTCGTGAAAGAGATCTAACTAACTCTATTAATACTACAGCAATAATGATGGCCGATAGGCGAATTGCTTTAATATAATAAAATTATTAGAAATCTGTTTTTAAATTTAATTGTTTATGTAATTGATCCTATTTAACCTAAAATAAGATAATATAATATGTGAAAAATAGTATAAATCTATGTATTATGTAAGATACGTTTGTTCATTATGTATCTAAGTTAGGTTAGGTTAGATTAGGGTAACCTAACCACAATCACTAACCTAACCTAACCTATGCTTGTGTGTGGTAAAAAATATAATTTTTTAATTATTACCTCTTAGGTATTTTATTCCAGTTATGCCTATGTATCTAATAATATAGGTAATATTATAAAGTAATTAAAGTTTGACTCTTCGTGATGTTAAATTACATATTATAATCATATATAGTAATTATCATTATTAGATGTTCAGATTAATGATAACTTCAAAAAATTATTTTTCTGCGGAATTTTTATAAACAATTTATTGTGTTGAAATAAAGAAAATAGTAGTTAAAACTTAAACACCTAAAAAAAATATATTCAGATTTGGCTAAAACCTAATCAGCCACACTTATTGGGCACGTTTATTATTACGACTATGTATATATTAGATTCCAGTGTTTGGTAACTCGAAAACCTTAAGTAAAGTATTAAAAATATATCTACTTATATATATTGACAAGTCATTACTACTACTCCGTCAAACAGAAAACTATACATATAATAAATTATTATTTTTTCTCAATCTAGATCGTGGACATTCTTTTTGGAACAACTCATCTACTATATACTATGCCAATTATGATTTTGTTTTTGACCGACTATGGAAATCGACGACAACAATGAACGTATAATAATAATATTCAATAAATATTTACTATTGTATTTCATCAGTCTTTTATTTACAACTGAAGAATTGTTAATATATTATCAAAGTATTAAGTAGTTATTGTAAATGTTTTATATTGGGTTTTATTTTTATTATGAAGTAATAATTTACATTTTTTGTTGTTAAAAC